>OZ034978.1:20459952-20507452 GCA_964030785.1 Siderastrea siderea
TTGATGCCATCAACGCAAACGCCACCAACGCACGGACTGCTTGCACACTCATCAATATCTGAAAGAGCAAAGCAATTGCCAACCATGATTTGGAGAACACAAAAAGGCTCTTAATCTGGTAGTTGAGTCACATTTGTTGTTAAATGTATTCCTTATGCTCAGTCTCAGTTATATTTGAGTTGAATTTTGATAAACTTGTAAACGTCCAATAAACTTGTAAAGTTGCTCTTGCATTACCTAACATGACGTGACGAGAAGCATGGTTTACAACCCCTGGATATGATGCAGGTCCATTGCGGGTTTCCTCCTGAGCAAATGTGCTGTTTCATCGCCTCGCACATATGAAAAAACTCTTTAGCTGTTACGGTGAGGTACTTTGGAACACCTTACCCTACAATTTGGATTTCGGCAAACGGAATCTCTTCTGACTTTTGCCATAAACTTAATACATTCCCAGTTTAAAATTAACGCAGGTTTCATCAAGCCGACATTTTTTTTAATTTCAAAGCTTTCTTGAATATGTATTGTATACTAGATATTTTTTGTTTATTTGTTGCGGTTATTTATCGAGGCGTTTGGTATTTATCAAGGTGCATCTATGCGCCTCGTTGGTCATTTTTCAAATTTTTTATCTATCATCTCAAATCAAATAATAAATAAATAAATAAATAATTTGCAAGTAGACAGCCTCATAGTCGGCAGGGAAGCTCATAGCAAATGACTTCAGTATAATTACTCCAAGGCAAATGTGTTAAATCTTACTCGTTTCACACTGAACTCCAGTAAATCCGGGGGGACATGTACAGCTGTATTTGTTGACGTCATTCACGCAAACACCACCATTGATGCAGGGGTTACTGGAACATTCATCGATATCTATCAGATATGATTGACAGCTGTCATTATACCTTTAAAATATGATAGAGACTATGTATTCTCAAGGGTAGCATTGGCAATTCCCTATGAGCAATACGGAAGAATTACAACTTTGTAATTACAGCAAAGATTCTGAGATCAGACATGAGTGGAGGGGATAGGGGCTGGAATTTGCAGGGGCGGGAAACCTCAAGAAAGGGGCGGAAGAGGGTGATATTTAAGAGGAGGGGAACCGGGCTACAATAGCATTTGTGAGATGGGACTCTCCTCACGTCAGATACAACTACTTTACTAGGATGCCGTGTTTGGAGTAAGTTTAATTCGTCTTGGGTTCGGTTCTTAGGGTACTCAGGGATTTCCATAGTCTCAGTTCGTGAGGTTAAATCTACTCCACAGCACGGCCCCGTTAAAAAGCTTCTCCTCTAATCAAATTGGTGCAAGGCAGTGGAATGACTAGTTTTATTACCTTCAGTATTCCTTAAATTGTAAGTTGAACTATCATGACACTGACTGAACTGACAGCTTAGATATTCTGGAGTTCTTTTGTAGTAAACACGATGGGTTTGCTAGTCACCCGTTCACGAAAATTGCATGTTGCTGAAAAGTTCATCGATATTTAAGCATCGTGCCTAAGAAGGTCAGTGATAAGTGCTCCTCGGTTTTAAAGTTCAGTTTTGCATTTCAAGGGAAGGCCTTTAAATCATCAACCCCAAACGATGCTGCCGTGGCATGAAGCATATGCCCATTGAGTCAGTGGCCATTTGCAGGGGCCTTCACTCATCAGGGTTATTTGTGCCTTTCTACTCACCAGTCTCGCACTGTTGGCCGGTGTATCCCGGAATGCAACTGCACACGAACATATTGACGCCATCAGCGCATGCTCCGTTAACGCATGGATTACTTGCACATTCATCGATATCTGATTAAGAGAAAATTAAAATCGGATATAAGCTTGCTGAAATGATGCTGCTTTAATGATCTCAATTATCGTGCTTTATCGTGTGATTGTTTTTTTCCTTTATAGAAGTAAGAAAGAAATTCTTAGGGCGCGTGTTTTGAAACATGTTTCGAGTATTCAAATAACCAAATAAAGGATTACACTGATAATCCTTAGTTCTTCCCTGTCGAGTTAAACAGAGAAGGTAGGTAGGTAGGGTAGGTAGGTAAACGTAATTTAAACACGCTTGCCCCGTCAACTAACATAATACTAAAAACTGATTTCCACAAGGGGCGTGTGGCTACAACAAAAAGATTTAAGCTACTAAAAATTCCTTAAAGGAGAACTGAAGTCAAAAATCAAGCATTTTTTTCCTTAAAGCTTAAGCCATAAATATTAATGTTTGAAACTTTTTTTCTGTGTACTGGCTTACGTTCGGTCTCAAAAAAATAGTTTTACTGCGAGTTTGGGCCATCAGCATTGCGGCGCAGAATGGGTGTGTCAGCGGTCATTTTGGTAGCCTATGACGTAGGTTATGGGGAACGAATGCAAGAGTTACAAAGAGAAGTACTGATTTTACCCATGTAGAACTTGTACTATGAGTGTACAGTAGTACAATTGCGACGGAAACGTCGGATAAATACCCATTCGGAATGTTATTCTCTTCTACTATCTCTACTGGATTCTTTCCACTTGTCCTTGAAGACGTATGTTACATTTTCACCGCGGATCAGTGACGCGCTTTCGATACTAAACACCCGCGCAAATTTTCGGAAAATATCATCTCTGTTTATTTAGAGTTTGCTTCTCTTTCCGAAAAAATACTAGGTTTAAGTTAGTTATATCTAATTTAATAAATGATTTGTCTAAATTTATCGATAGACAAGTTGAAGTTTACGGGAAACTCGACGGCTGTAGTCAGTTCAGATCTAGTAAATAAACAATCACAGATGCTTTCCAGCGTCTATATTTTTGTCTTACAATTTTTTTGTAGCCCACTCTATTGTATGTCATGTAGCCATTTATCCTAAACTTTGTAAATTTATTTTTACTTTTGTAAGATTGGATTGCGGCTCAAACGTTTATAACATTTAGCGCTCCGCTCATGGGTCGTCAAATAACAGCAATAAAGCTTCAAATTATTTCTCTTTCTTTTGACATGTCATGTTTTCATTACACTGTGAATTACTGTCGTTATTGCATTAGGTATTTGAACTGGTAGGCTGAAATAACTGATTCGTTTCTAAATAAAACTACAATATGTATCTTGCCTTCGGCACACTCACGGACTATTATATATCGGTTTACTGCTTTGCCACACCACTTTCCTCTATAAGTTTGTTTCGAAATATCTTCACTGACAATCAACACTGGAGTGATTCCCCAGTTTATTCTGCCCAGCACCAAGTTCTAAATGCCATTTTCTCGAAAAGCTGGAAGCCAGGCGAAAATATTGCAATAACAGTAAGAAATACCAGACCACGAAATTCAATACGCAATAAGCGCTGTTGTATGACCTTGGTGTCAAAACAATGGATCTGCTGGGTTAGAGATATTTTTTGCCACACAGGAACGGTGCAGAAGCTGGAATTCTTAACTTAGCACGTTCGCCTATATTTATACTGCTGCGTGGAGGAGAAAAATTCGAATGCGAACATGAACATGTCGTCCGGGCTGTTAGTGTTACACACAACATAGCGGGGCATATCACCCAGTCTGAAGTCTGCATTTTGTACTGACCGGCCGCGGAGCGATAATTTCATCGATTCTTAATCCAACTCATTCACTAACAAAATAATAGAAATACCAAACGAATGGAGACAAAACTGATTGATCGCACTTTTAATTTAGCTCCTTCACTTCTTGATAAATTAATTCTCGGCCGTGAACATGACGAAGAGAGCTTGAAGTACTGAAATCCTTGCTTATTCAGGGCTCCAGATTCTCTCAATATTTGGGACACAGACATCTTCTTACGAGCCAATTGTTTTTTCAAAAGAACAATAAATTATTGCAAACTGAAATGGCTGTACACAATTCATACTGGAAAAAATATGCGAAATAACACAGCCTTAGCTTTGTAGCGGCTGGTAGTACTCTTCGGACAAATGCTGCAATCCTCCCCATAACCTACGTCACAACACGCCGCTGACATCTGTTGCGAGCCCACAATGACAAAGCCCGAAAAGCGGTAAAATCCCAATTTCAAACCCAATTTTTTCGGGAATAGCAACTCGCGAGTTAAAATAATTACCAAAACTTGATTTTATATGTCCAAGACTTCCAAAGGAAACAATGAAAACAAGGTTGATTTTTGGACTTCAGTTCTCCTTTAAAATAAGAACTTATATATCTAGTTACTTATAAGGACTCAGAAAACGTTTCTGTGTCCTCCCAACGCGAATCGAACCCATGAACTTTCAGGCGGCGGTTAGATGCTTTTCGACTGAGCTATTGGGGACTAGTGGTGAGCATGTCTATACAACTAGGTCAGCGGGCATTTTTCCTAATTGTCGACCAGGGAACTCGTAAAAAAGCACCTTGTTTTCCTGCGTTACACCAGAAACATGCTTCCCTTGTATTTAATTAGTTCAATTGACTTACCAGTTTCACAATGCAGCCCTGAGTACCCTGGATTACAGTTACACGTGTATTGATCGACGCCATCAACGCAAACACCACTAACGCACGGACTGCTTGCACACTCATCAATATCTGAAAGAGAAAGACTTGATTGAACGATATCAGTTTACAGGTGCCCAGTGGCACTAATCGGACCCAGGAGTATCCATGGAATAGGGTGTACATGATACCACGGAATCAAACACGTATTATGTAGAAATCGAGGTGTAACACGTGCAAGGACCGTGTAAAATTTGTATAATTTTCTGATTGTTAAGTGTTTGTTCCACTGGCTGATTTTATGAAACCAAAACAATTAACATGTCAGTAACGGTATTTGCATATCTCTGTCCAAGGCCTCGGTTGGCCACCGTGTTGATTGAATGATGATGATTTAACTTTTCTTTTGTCAAATGTAAAAAACAACTTTGGATTCGTTTTACACATCGTACAGCAAAGTCAGTGTAGCAGATGAAGCATAAAGTAATTGAACTTACTGATTTCACATTGAGCTCCAGTAAATCCGGGGGGACATGTACACCTGTACTTGTTGACCTCATTCACGCAAACACCTCCATTGATGCAGGGGTTACTGGAACATTCATCGACATCTGTCAAATACGATTGAAAGCAATATAGTATATTAAACTGGCAAGCCCAACACGAACATCTAGATTCATTGAGAAAAAAGTTAATACAACGGAAATATGTCCTTCGGGTTGTCATTTGGTTAGAGTGACGGTTGCTGGAGTAATCCGCCCAGTTTCAACACACTCACTGTGATTCCATTTCAGGTCAAATAAAAAATTTCCAGCCCCGCTCAAATAAGGTGATACCATCAGATCCACTTAAAAATTTATGTTTTCTTTAGAGTAAGAGGTTTAGATTGAGTATGGGTATATGACTTTACAGTTTCACGTTTAAAAGTCGTGCTCCAGGTCATTGAATTAGCCTGCGAATACAGCCGCCTCTCATTCACTATCATTGAATTAGCATTGCGTCTATGGTGCAAAACGTTTGTCAGATGTGAACTAAATAAACAAAAAATTCTGAAAAAATGCTTGTCATTCGCAAATCGTTTTTATGATCTCCCTGATCTCTGACAGTCGTGAGTGTGGATTTTCTGTGATTGCTTGATTCTCCCGGACCTACTTACCAGTCTCACACAGTATTCCTGTGTATCCCGGATTACAGGTGCACGTGAACATATTGATGCCGTCAACGCATACTCCATTTATGCATGGATTACTTGTACATTCACCAAGATCTGATTGAGACAGAAAAATTTCTGGTAAGTTGCAAGGTCGATAAACAGTTTCAGTTCTGAAATTATGAATATATGATATGCATATATTTGAACTGCAGAATGAAGAAATAAATGTAAAGGAGATCCTCGCAGTTATTAACGCAACTTATGCAGTTGCGAAAAGAAAGCCTGAAAAAAATCAGGCTTGCCGGGACTCGAACCCTGACCTCTGCGATACCGGTGCAGCGCTCTAACCAATTGAGCTAACAAGCCAACTGGGAGCTGGTCATTAAATTGGTTCGTAATAAACCCGGGAAAGATGAAGATGAAATTATGAATATATGATATGCATATATTTGAACTGCGGAATGAAGAAATAAATGTAAAGGAGATCCTCGCAGTTATTAACGCAACTTATGCAGTTGCGAAAAGAAAGCCTGAAAAAAATCAGGCTTGCCGGGACTCGAACCCTGACCTCTGCGATACCGGTGCAGCGCTCTAACCAATTGAGCTAACAAGCCAACTGGGAGCTGGTCATTATTTATGCCGAAAAACAAAATTAGCTTTGATTTAGTTGTTTTCAACACTCTTTAGACTATAGCTAATTCAGGACAATGCGCTTTTAAAGAACTGGTACCTCTCCTTTCCACTTGAGAGAACAATATTAGTTGTTTTAGCTCAAAAGTCGGACATAAACTTCTTTTTGCGAGTTTCTTCTTTAAACGCAGTTGCAGCAACGTACAAGGATTTTCGCATCGTGCGCTCTGAAATATTCAACCCAGTCTACCTTTAAATAGGTTCATCTCCAGTGAAAGAGGCAGTCTTTTCCAAATACGAGTGAAGAACAGAGGAAATGGAGATGGAGCTTTATTACTAAATCGGGCCTCATTTCCTTCGTCCTTTAAAACCTGGTAGCCTGGGACGTGTCTAACAACCATAGATAACACAGAATTCGTATTCTGGTAGGAATTTCATTTGCGGATACCTGATATTTAGGGCCTTTGTGGAATATATAAAAAAATATATTTTAAAAAGGTTGCAAAAAATAATTTAGCAGGACCAAAATTGTCTTTTGCAAATTAAAACCATGAAAAATCGCAAGAATCGGAAAAAATCATATGGTGCCCAAAAAGCTCTTAAATGCATTTGTACAATTGGTAAATGCAAAGAAAAGAACTTCACTCATATTCCCGGCCTGAGTATAATAAATCACCTTCTTACCAATGTCACATCGGGCTCCAGTAAATCCGGGGGGACAGGTGCAACTAAAATGGCCCACTGTATTCTGACACGCAGCACCATTACTGCATATGTTAATGGCACACTCGTCAATATCTATATAAACATTTACAGAATAATAACCAGTCATTCAATTTACTCACAGAAATGCTCGATATCAGTCGAATCTGGAGGAAATCCCAAATTTAATGCCATTTGGCAAACTATTTGCTAGTACTATTAATCTCCATCATTGTCACCATTTACCACCACCAGAGTCCATCCATCTAACCATCCATGATCCATCCATCCATCCATCCATCCATCCATCCATCCATCCATCCATCCATCCATCCATCCATATGGATCGTCATCGTCATCGTCATCGTCATCGTCATCGCCATCGTTATCATCATCCAACATTACAAGAGCAACGGTATATCAAATATTGAAGACAATTAATGTACCTAATCTACATCGTTTTCCCTGGTATCCAGGATGACACGTGCAACGGTAGTCTCCACTCGGAGTTTCTGCGCATGTGCCGTTCACACATGGCATCGCCAGGCAACCAAACTTTACGTCTGTCGAAAAAACAAGGAATATGAGAAATGTGCTGGCCTATTGGTTCCCTCAGTGCTAAGTTGTAAGCACTATTTGTGGTGATTAAAGCTTTAAACAGTTAAGAATACTTCACAAGGCGTACAAATTAAAAAAAAAACCAAACAAACAAACAAACAAACAAACAACAAATTGAGTTCATCATTTTTGGAATGTGGTGAGTTCTATTCCAGTTTCGTTTGCTTGTTTCTCGCCCATTTCAACCAAAACCAGTAACGTTCCAAGGCATGGAGTGAATAAATGATAAAGCGGCAAAGTTATGAAGTTTGTCTTTTCTTTTTCGGTCACAAATGTGCTAAATACTTATGTGCGTACTTTGCTCATATTTTGGCCCCCAAAGAAACGATATGAAGTGAATTTCTCCAAAAAAAAAAAGGACACAATCTGTTTTCACGGTTTTACAAAAGACACAAAGGGAGAACTTAAAAACTTCAGCCCGACATTTTCAAGTTAGTGGCCGTTTTTTCCTGGCCATCCAATGCCAGACACTTACTAATAATTTCGGCTCACTAGAACAGCCATATTTAACAAGACTAGACCTAGTAGACCATTATTGTTAGACTTCTGTTGATGCAAATGTGTTGTTTGGTTTTCCAAAGTGATACTTGATGAAATACATGATAGTGTCCGTTTAATTTAGTGCGAGTGATAAAAAGGTGCGTGACATACCGTAAGGGTAATCGATCCAGGAGTAAACTAGCTTCCACTTGTTCGCCCCACTTGGTTTAAACAAAAGTCCGTTTGAAGATGCTGTCAAAACCAGAACAATAAACCTCAACTGAGTTATTTGATTGTTTAATTTCCATTTATGTCTAGGCTGTCACCCTTCTTATGACTGTCACTAATACATAAACTGAAAAACAGCTGTTAAATTATTTAACCACAAGTTGCGATCACTTCTGGCAGTTAAAGGTTTTGTAAAGTAAATGATCTACGTTTGAGCGATAAGTTATGGTAAGCTTTCTTGTCTGATAGGCTCACGATTTGTCACTGGTCGAGAGGTGAAATACAAAGCTTCGTACTCTCTGACGCATATCTCACTCGTCAGCTGGAAGATAGGCCCGCCATCACATAATTTGGGGTGCAATTTTATCATGAGCGCAGTCAGGTGGCGATGTCATTACCTCCCCACATATTATAATTCACAGCAGATCTTCTCCTCCGCTTTGACGAAACGGCTGAACTCGGAAACAGGAAGGCGTCGTAAGGTTGAACTTCATCTCCCGGCAAAAAAGGAACGAAAGGGACTTCAGTTGCTGTGATCAATGATGACGACACCTTTGCTTTATCCCAGCTCTTTTTAGGAACTCCCGTCCATACCATGCGAGAGGAGAACTTGCTTTTCTTAAGTGTCTTTTTGTTGATGGAGATGCCATAGTAATCGTCGTCGGCTGGGTCATAGGCTAGCACATTTAAGACTGGTTGAGGAAGATCTGGGGAAAACCAATAGGCATTAAGGGAGTGTGCAATAATTACCTGGAGGTGGGGGCGGGGGACGGTTGGGAAATGGGTAAAATAAGGCTCAAAATTAAGTCGCACCCCCCTCTCACTAAGCGAAAGTTAACTTTAACCTCCCCTCCCCTACTGATAATATTAAGGTCGACCCCCCCCCCCTCCATCCTCTGCTTCCTCCCCGCATTGGTGCCCTCATACAATTTACGTGTTGGATGTCTTCCTCAGGCACAAAAAGTACTTCAAATGACTTTTCAACGTATGAGTTCTCTCCATCGGAATCACTTGACTCTGATTCTGAAGTTGTGTCGTCTTCACACAAGTTAAATCAGCTTTACTTCCGCTTATCTTGACACCGTGTTGTTTCAAATACATTTTCTGCTGGTTGTTCGTAACCGCTTCCATATCTGTTTCATTTTCCAAGAAATATTAAGCGGAAGGGCGTTCCTTTTTCTTACTCTTTTTTTCGCCTTTGCATCCAAGAACTCAAGGTGCTCTACATAACTTTTACACGCAGTCTCGTCCACATTGTACTGGGAACAGAACTCTTGCAAAGACCTTTCTTCAGAGGAGGAAATTTTCCCTCGTTGAACAATTTCTTTATCTGTACACTCGGGAGAAGTTTATAAGCTTACTTTGCAAAGTAATCATACTGTTTATATTTACATAGATCAATTTATTGCTATTAAAGTCAACAGTTGTAGGCTTTCCTACATTTATATCTTTCTTTTTCATTGAATAACATCATAGTGTCAGGGCCGTAGCCAGACTTTTCTGATAACCGAGAAAATTGCGAAAGCGCCGAAGGCGTGAGCTTTTAGGGGGGGCCTGGGGGCATGCTCCCCCAGAAAATTTCGAAATCTAGACGCTCGGAAATGCCATTTTAAGCGTTTTCCTGGTGGTATTTTCCCCCAAACATAACCAAAATCCAAACTAACTTTAACAGCATTCCTGGTGCCAATAAAGTAGAACTATTTTCCTATATAACAGAGGCATTCCTCTCTTCCTGCATGGCAGACAGGAAAATATTAAATAATCAGCCAGTTCAGAGATCAAAGCACCTGGAGTTGATATTTTCCCAGTTTAATTCCAGTGTAAGCAAGTATGAATTAATGTTTGAACTCTAATAGCTCTTCTACCACTTTTCCAGTTTGTGAAAAAGAGTAAAAAAAGTAATGCCCCCCTGTATGTATTAAATTTTACATCCAACCCCCCCTCTCTCTAGTTGTGATTTTCCCCTATGCCCCCCCTCTGGTTTCCCAACCCCCCTCCAGGTAATTATTGCACAGTCCCTAAGTAAAATGACTTCCTTTTTAATTAAATAGGTAGCGTCTATGTTTTTAGAAATGTATTTTTCAACCGTGCGAAAAGCAACACTAGATTAGCATTTGTTTTCACCGTTTATATCCGTGTTATCTTAAGATCACTCTCGCAACATGCTATGATCACGGCTTATTTGTAGGAAGATCAACAGAGTACACGATTGTTGAGAGGGTATTTATTTTGAATATTTTACAACAACTGCCTCAGTTCTAGCGTGCTTATTAGCGACAACTATTTTCTATAAGAATACGTACAATGATCTGACGTCACGAGTCACGCTACCTAACACTTTTTGTAGAATTAAGCCGACGTTTGCTTTCTTTGGTGTTCACACTGTTTGCTTTGCTCCTGATTTCTCTTTTAATGGCGAGCTTCAATCAGTTTTTACGTACTCGGTACCAAATCAGATGACTGAAAAATAATACCTGTCACTTTTTTCGGCTCAATACCCTAAAAGGTAACGCGATAACTCTAACTCTGGTCATTTTAAACCACAACACCCTAAGCGGTACCAACCCACAAATTTTGTCCCCTGAAACAGACTCGTACCCAGTCGTCACTTATTTATTCCATTGCGCATTGGAATATAGGAAGGCGATCAATGCTTTCAAAGCATTTTGGGACAGAGAAAGAAAAAGTGACGTCGCTTCGCAATTCTCTTCGGTCCTTCCCTTGATGTACCGCGAACACGTCAAATCCTACCCATAAACCATAGCGCGGACAGGAAAAGCAACTGGGCACGAGTCTACCCCTGAAAGGTACAGCGATCACCCCCGTCATTTTTAGTAGGAGTTTCCCCGGTATCTGAACTCATGAACGACTCGATTTCATACAAAAAATTGTCAAATAGAGGTCTTGGCTATCATTCGGAGGTTATAACAGTTACTTCAAGGCCCTCATGGGAGTACAATGATAACTAAAAACTAACAAGTTCCAGCTTACTGTCTTTTACTACTGTAATGTTATGAGACAAGAAATCGCTCATTTTTTCCCTCTACGTGAACCAACTCTAAATTTCAGGTCGACTGATCTGGAATGCGAGGGCCCATGATAATAGTACTGGAAAACAAAGGCGATTTATTTTATCGCTACATAGGACAGGCTACTGACAAGAGAGAGGAATCTATACCTCCACTTCTCATTTATTTAACTTACTTTGCCAAGTGTTCCCGCCGTCTGAACTCATTCTGCAGTGTCTCACAGGGCTACACAAGAGATTGAAACGTTGTGAATGGTTTGAACCCAGGAGTTATATCATAAGACGGTGAAGTATGATCGTCCGGGTGAGTGTAGTCCTGAGAAAGACTGTTTGTGATGACATTGACTGAAGTTTCGACAACCTGAGCGGAACGAAGTCATCATCAGAGTCAAGTGAACTGTGAATCGTCAGTAGATGTTATAAGTCTCTGGTCGTTGTCCTGATTGGTCGATGACCTCGCGATGTTATTGGTCGTCTTTCAGTTAAGCCGTGATGTAATTGGCTGCGAAGACTGTAACTAACGTGATTGGTGCGTTTCGATCCGTCTTTTGTTAGTCAAATGTCCGTTGGTCTATTGTTAGTAAAATCAGTCGCAGTTTGTCTATTCTTGGTCTGTCTTGTGGTCGTCATCAATAAGTCGTTTGTAAGGTGCAGGTAGTTGTGCGTTCTTCAGTAGTTGTCGCAAAGTAGTGTTAGGTTTGCAAACAAACATTGAAACATGAAACATTGAAACATGTTAGACATTGGGGTATGATTGTGGCTGTAAGGACTGTGGTCGATGACCAGATAATGATAATTAATCAATTTATGCAACGGAAAAAATTCATACAACGTTCAGGTGCGCAAAAATAACGGTCCTAATCTAGATATTCATAAAGATAAAAACGATCCATATCCAATCATACGCGACCAAACTCTGTAACCCATCATAAAATTTTTGTTGTAAAAAAAAAATTGATCGATGAGATGTCAGTGTTGACGGAATGCTTCAATCGCAGCTTTAAATTTGATAGGTCTGTTTTTAAAGCTTGATTTGTTTTGTTTGTTTTTCATTTTTGTTTCTTAATTTAAAAAAAAACAACAACTCTTTTGCCATAACTTTTACAAGTATGCTTCATTTGAGTCAATTTTGACGATTTTCTAAAGTTAAGGCAAATCGAGAATTTCAAAATGGCGGATTCAAGATGGAGGCTGTTTAGAATTTATGAAGTAATTCTTCCATTACACGACATAATCGTCTCATTTGGGACTTCAGAGGAACCTATTTTGAACGTACTTTATTTACCCTCGAAGTTTCACCGTCATAGCCATAATGCTCTTAAAAGTATGGAGAGGGGCTGGTGAATTAGCCCCCTTACCCCCCCCCCCCTCCCATCCGTAGGCAAGATCTTGATCTGGAGTTTAACTTCGGGAATATAGCAGCTAAGAAAAATCTAGAACAGTCTCACCTTTTCACTTCTGAATTGCAAGCAAATATTGTGTTTGTTGCCTCAACAACAAGAAAACTTCGCGTAAAAACAACAGGAAAACCTTCATCTACAAGGAAGAAATAAAACGTAGATAAACGTACCATTTCTTTTGTAACGAGACGGAAAAATATTGCATTTGTTTCTTTTATGTCTGTCTCTTGTGAAGGCACGTTAATCTATTACGTTCTCTGAGTGACATCTGTTTCACTTAGACAACCTTTCTAAAGTTACCGTTTGAAGAAAAACAACTTTGTATTATCATTCAACACTACCACTCATTGGAGAACTCACCCTGAAAATTTTATCCTCACACTCAAACGTTAGAACCACTTTTTAGAGCAAAGAACACATCAGGAAAGTACTGTTAAATAGCTTTCGTCCGAATGGTTACACCTTAGGATTTCAACTACAAACTTAAAACTTAGAACCATTTCGTACAGCATAATAAATGAGTAACACACGAAAGAACTGCTTAGCAGTTTTCACTTGCATGGTCGCACTTGAGGACTTCATCCGCCGGAGCGAAAACATGCATGTAAGCGTGTTTCGTTCGAAGATGGGAACCAAAGGTTTTAATTTCTCATTTATATTTGTCTAATACTTACGACTGTCACTGATGCATAAAACCTAGCAGTGTAACAAGTACCAAACATAGCTCTATTATTTACCAAGGTCTGGATACCAATAGAGTTCCACTCGCATACACGCCATATTCATGCACGTCTTGGGTCGAAAGCGGACGAAGCGCGCGAGAACTGGGAACAACAGCTTGTGACGGACTGCCAGGTTTCTCAAAGGGCTCCCAAGGAAAAGCTAGAAGAGACATTAACGTCACGTGGTGTATTTGTGGAAGAACAAACCTTAATAATAATAATAATAATAATAATAAATTTATAAAGCGCTATTTCCCAAGGTTCCAATGGCGTTTTAAAAAATTGCTATTACGTTAAATCTACAATAATTGATACCAAAACTAGAGTAACGGATTCCTAATAATAATCCAAAAATTTGATTTTCACACCTTGTCTTGTCACATAACGGGCATAGTTGACCGGCACCCATTAGTTAATATGTACTAGACAGTACTTGGATATCAAATAACAATTTAGTGTCGTGTTTTTAACAAATACTTTCGCTCGAGCGTCATTGGTATCTGACGTAATATCCTCCAACTTAAATATCCCACAAACGAAATCCAACCATTTTTTTCACATCAAAGTTTACGGTTAGATCGTTTACGTTAAGCCTAAATTAAAAACTTTTGACGAAACAGTAGTTCTGGGGCATGCAGTGTAAATTCGCAGAGTGGGACTGGGGAAAGTTGCAAAAAGCGCGTGCGATTCCAGGTTTTCAACCTTTGCGTATCGCGGGTTTTCTCGCCTTGAACCATCTGTACCTCTCTCTGTGAGCTTTAAGAGAGAAAGAGGAGTCTATTATGCAGGCTAAATATTCCATGGAGAAGATTCAGCAAAACCATGTGCGGCCGTTTATCCAATGGCCGCTAACTCATGTTGCCAATTAAATCCAAAAGGCTATGTTATGAACCCACTATGAATTTTTTTACAGGTGGTATGAAATTCTTGTGAAAAAATGATATAAGGAGACCAGTAAGTAGAACTGATGAGTCAATCACCTTATTTTCTCCATTGGCTGTGTAGTACTGCCATGACGCACCATCAGCACTGTACTCGAAGTAAAATGACAGTACAGAGTTTGTGCCTCCGGAATCGCCATGTTTGCTCTGTACATCAAACTTCATATAAAAGACAAATACCATTATAAGCGAAACATAAACGAAACAGAAAACAAGTCCACCATGTTTGGCAAATGGAAGACTAATTATTGAGCACAAGAGGTGAATCTGTTACGTTTGATCCATGGGAGGTACGCTGCAATGCATGTTAAATGTTAGCAACGAGGAGAAATATAACAAAAGGTAATTATACAAGTGCCATCCAACTGTTTCAGCTGTTTCAGACCCTTAGATTGTGGGACGCGATAAAAAGTACTAATTTGATGGAGAGGAGAGAAGAGGAGAGAAAACGAGACGTAGAACTTTGAACAGCAGCATGCTTTTGTTCAGGCTTATTGATCACGCTGACTACGCCTGCGCTTTGTGGTGGTTACATGAATGTCAAAACAGACCTTTAGATCGGAGTGAGAGTACGAGATCGAATACGAGTTCAATTTTTAAATTTAAAAGAGTCATTATTCCAAGCCCTGGCCTGAGGAAGAGGAACGAAATTAACGTCAAACATGATAATCAGAAGCCAGTGCACCGAGTAAGAAAAGACGTACTTGTACTCCCACCTAAAGGTCCCTCATTTGTCCCTCTGAAGATAAACGCTGCCCCTATGACTTACTTCTCGTATGAGGTAGACTTTACCCATATCAATCTGTAGATATTCAGAGGGATTACATGACCCAGCGCACCATGCTCCTCCTCCTGACCGTGAGTTCAGCCTAGAGTACTGGGCTCCATATTCAGGGCCTTGTACTGAGGAAGAAGTGAGCTGGTTATCAAGTATAATTCCTGACTCCACCCCTACGCCAACGGGCAAAGGAGCTGAAGAGGAAAATAAAAATAAAAGTAAAAATTTTTGCCACAATTGCTTGATTAAAAATGGACATTCAAGATAATCTGCATTGCCACGAAAATGACAATATTTTTTGACCGACTGGCTGACTGACTTACCAACCAACCAACCAACCAACCAACCAAGTGTATGATGGCGGACTAGTTTCCCACCCAGTTAACGGAACATTGTAACCATAAATGCTGATGTAAAAAAACTGAATTTGAAATACACGAAGGCTACCATATATCGGTGAACTTTTGTAGCTTGTCTTATCGTCTAATTATTTCTTCGCTCAGGAATAAAAGACAAAAAAGTAAAACTAAATATTAAGAGCGGTTTGCTGTAAGAACCGACTAAGGGTGTGCAAGATAGAAAAAAACCGATTTTTCCAAAATCTGCCAGAATAAAGGCCTTGATGAACTAGTTCTAAACATATAAGTTTCGGGTCGTTTAGATTTTTATTTATTTTTTCGTGAATATTTTCGTAATTTGCCCTTGGCGGCAGTCAAAATCAACGCCAAAATTGGGACTTTTCCGTAATCTCCTGTTCACATATTAAAAGCGTTCTAGAAAAAATTACCCCAGGGAGTTAAAAGGAGTTATTTCCTCGCCTTTGTAGTGGTGTCAAAATTAGATGAAACGCAAACTTGAATTTTTGACGGAATTTTTAAACTTATACCCTCCAACGGCGGTTACGACAACCCAATTTTTGGCTAAATTCAAGGTCAAAAAAAGCGCTCTGGTACATGGCTTTACTCTACAGGAATATGTTCCCAGGTAAGACAGTAGTTTCAATTAAACACCTGTGGAAAAAAAAATTGGGACAAATAAAACGGCGAATTTTGAGAGCGGTTTCAAAACAGGTCACCTGAGCAATATGAGCAACCATTTGACCTTTCATGTCAATGGTAATCAACAAACGGCGGCTCTTAAAGTGCGACTTTACTTGGTCGGAAGACAAGTTAATTTGTTTTACCATCCCGTTTTGAAGCAGAGAAAACTAAGCGTTTGAATTCTCTTGTTAAAGGCAATGATGTTGAGCGAAAATAGAGTTGCAGTACAAGTTGTTCGGTTTTGATATGTTTAATACTATGAAATTACATATGCAAAATCTGTTTACATCAGGAAAGCCTTATCAAAAATAAAGTGAAAAGCAATACAGCGAATGCTTAGCGAATGCTCAGCGAATACTCCTTACCTAACTGATGTTTTCCTGGCCGGAAACCACATCATTATAGACAAAACACGGCGAGAATGTCGACGAAACTACGCGTATACGTCATACGTCGTTGCCCCAGATGTCAAATGTTTTTCACATGCAAGTTAACAATTAACCAAAACAATGGCACGCATAGCGTGCTGTCGTAGGACAACGACGATATCGACATTTTGCGTCCTGCAAAGGGAACCTTCTGTCTAACTTGAATTCTGTTAAGTACAAGCCAAGGATGCGTACGAATCTATTTGTTGTGCTTTCGAGCACATACAAAAAATGTCCTGTATCGATATATAGCCGGATACCGTTAAATAACATAACAGGCTTGCAGAGTTATTTTTTACATTGTTGATGTCCTTTTCTTGTCCGTCCTCCTAAGTATATAATGAAAAATTCAAAGTGCATGGGAAATTATAAATTTTAATAAACCGTAGTTAAGCATTTCACCTTTGGTTAATACCGCTTACCAACACTTATTCTTATTCACTAAAGCAGCTACACCCCTTGACAAGCTCCGTTAAGGCAGAAAGGTATTGCACCTTGCGTCTTGCATGGAATCCGTCTGTACATACACCAAAATACTCGCAAACAGTCTTAAGCATAGCTATGCTCAGTGTTTTTATACTGCCTTTCTTGTGCATGTTGCACAAGTTAAGGTTATCGTAAGCGATGGGGTGCTGCAGTTGTACTTCATCCAGTACAATCTGGCGGGTATCACGGAACTCTTGCTCTTCTTGCGCAGCTCGAATATCTGATTCACTAATCCCCACAGCGTGACGCAGCTTGTATGCCATTCTTGAAAAGAACGACTGTATCTGCTGTGCAGTAAGGGATTCCTCGCTGGAGAACAAGCGCGAACCATCTGTTTGCTTAGCAAAGCGCATGTTCCTTGCCACTTTCTCTGGGTCTTGTTTGTGGCCTGTTTCCTGACCAATGTTAAATTTCTCCTCCAGATACTTCTTTTGAGCCTCTGTAAACCGTGTTGACTTTTTTGCACTTTTTAACGCCCAACCCTCAGGTAATATGTCACCTTCCGTTGACTCAACCGCACTTGCTCCTAGTGCTTTTGCGGTACTGATGTCTTCCTGAAGGAGAGTGTGGTAGGCCTTTTTTGCTTTATCCAGAAGGGTCTCCTTTTCAGGCAACATCTTACACTTTCCAAAGGAGATATGCTTCTCCAGACTTGCATGTCGCTCATACACCTTGATGCAACCAATGGGCAGGAGAACAGAACAGTGGGATTTTTCTCTGCACCGTCGCCTTTCACTTGCACTTCAAATTCTGCATCAAGGTCTACCTTCTTCGACGATTCCTGCGACGCAACAATGAAGTCACCAGACGAGAACTGACTGTCAAATCGGCAACTTTGCAAAAAGTCGTTAACTGAAAAGAGGAAAGATTAAAAAAACCTCTGTTATGACTCTTTCGAACGGTCTGATTTGCGTCTGTCACCATTCATGGAGAAATTGCTGTGTGCTCAAAGAATGTAACTATAGCATGTGCTAATCCCCATCCGACAATCTAAATCCTGTAACATATTTTTCAGTATAAAAATACTTTTTCAACGTCGTACAAAGTAAAAGTGCGTAGAACACGCGTTTTGACTGGTAGCTACTAGTCTTCGTCATGCAGGCGATCATATACTACTTTGCGTCTTTTTCAGAAATGAGTGATCGTTGAATAAACAAATAGCCACCTTTATGTTGCAACGGATAATTTTTCAGTCTATTTTCAGTAGTGTTGTTTACCTTGAATTTCTGATTTGTTGATTTTCTTTCCATCTCCGACGCCAAAGGCCCTCCAGGCCGTAACCGCTTCGCCCGAAAACTTAAAGTTGTTCAGCAAGCTTACACCGTCGAGTTTTACATGAGGGAGTTCCACTGCGGTAACGGCGGCATCAACAAGAGCAACACGGACCCCGGTGACACTTCCATTCGAAAGGATGGCCGTTTTGAGTTCTTCGCCAATCTCACGTCGTGGCCTTCATTGACGTACCTACGAACGTGAGCTTTGATTGCTGCCGCTTTTCTATCGCAAGCACCCTTTCCCCCTTGTGGGTCACTGAAATCGACTCCTAGGACATCGATGCCGGTAATGGCCTCCATCAAAGGGCATGACGCTAGCACAGCGGAACTATGATAACATCCAGCGTTATCTTGGCGTAGGAAGGCACTGTCGATCTCAGGATTCTCCTCTTTCAGTGTTCTCAAGGTATGTTCAATGATGCGCTCTACAACAAAACTGTCTTGTGATGTGTTGTCAACGATGTGAACAAAGCTCTGACTTTCAAAATGGCCATTCTTCTTCCTTACGACTACGCTAATATGCCAGGAAATTCCGCGCTTTGCAAACCACTCAGACTGGGATTCCCTGTATTTCACTGGTAAAAACTTCATTGCCCAATCTTCCGTTATGAGGACAGTGGTCTCGTTTAAAGCTCTCAAGCACACCGTTCGTGCTGTGTCTTGTCTGACACTCCTCAGCTGGTGGGCTTTCCAGGACTGGATGGCATGGACTGCCTGGCTGTGTATGTACGAGAGGTCTTCGAGCTCTTCCGGAGTGAGCTTTGACTTGGCCAAGTATCTTTCTACACAGCAAAGGACGTCATTAATACTTTCACACTGTGAACACTTGAGACTGTGCTCGTGGGAGCAGAGAGATCTTAGTTCACTGTTCTTGCTATCGCTAAGGGCATATCGGCTGCAATGGTCAGCAACAGAAGAGCAGTCAGACACGTGAACCTGTGTTAACAGACAAAAAGTAGAAGATTTAGATTATTTATCTTATAATACAATACTTCCCTTTCCATATCATTTTTATGACAACTGTATAGACTTGCTCCAAGACGCTCCAATTTCTTTGGGGTGTGGTTCCCCTCGGGGAGATAAGAGATAATGTATATGTAACCCGCGATAGTGTATAATGCGCGCGAAATTAGCCGTTGTTTTGATTCACGCAGGTGGACCGCGCACGCCTCCTCCATAACCAGAACCACTAACTTAATTGAAGCAACTCTAGAAACCGTGCTAAAATAACAATTGAAAAACAACAAATCTGATAAACAAGGTAAGCATTCTTCTATTCCCGCCTTGATCAGCCGAATAGTAATTTCTGTTTTCCAAGCGGAAGGAGAACAACGTAGCATCAGGTAGTGCACTAAATGCGCTTTATGAGGGAGTAATAATGGCCCCATAGAAATGCAGTTCAGAACCCTTAAAATAGTCACCATTACCTTATAGTCAGCCTTTAGATATTGTTTTCCTTCCTTCAAAGATACCTCCCAGATCTTCGCAGTATCTCTGTCTAGCCCTTTCTCCTTCAGACGTTCCACCATATCACACAGATCTTCAAAACCTTTTGCTCCATCTGCCGCAATGTAATCCAACCCCTGCAGGGACTTCCTCACAGTGGCCGCACAGGCAGACAGAACTCTAGCTAAACATAGTTGCTGGGCTGAAGGGTGTGAATCCTGTTTCCTCGCAGTAAGCCTGATATTGCTTTGCAAGCCTGTTTGGAACCATCGTCCTGATGACATTTGGAGTTTCAAGTATCTTCCCAGAGGAGAGGCGAAGGTATCTCTGCCCAAACGGGAGATCCTGGATGACATGCGGGCTTGTTATGTAAGCTAGAAAGTGATCAAGCTGCGTGCTTTCAACTCTCATCCTGAGGCTCCTTGTTCGGGGTACTTCAGCACCGCGCCCATATTGAAGGGAATGCAATCTAGCCATTTTGAACCGGTATTCAGTGAGGCCTGGTATATATCTTTGGATGGTTTTAAACGTCGTTAGGTCTCCCATGATTGATAATATTTGACGCCTTGTTTCCCAGCAAGATGCATTTCGGTACGACTCTGACAGGGCTTCAAGATATTTTCGCTCCTCCTGTTGTTCTCCGATCCCGAGTTCCTTTTCGATTGAACCGGACGTTCTTACGGCCTCCCAGAGGTAGCCTGTATCTCCTGGAGCGACAACGTTGAGACCAGCCACAATTAGAGACTTCGCCTTGGATACATGGCCAGCTCTCGTACGTTCGTTGGCTGCCTCCCATTTCTTTTTGTATGGTCCGACTGTACCAGCATCACATGAACGTAAGAAGTCATTCAGGAGCAAACGCTTTGCTGCTAGACTGGTAGTGTGTTGGTCGTTGCCACTGGAGGTTTCGCTGCTGCTCTCTTGAGAATCAGGCTGATACAGGCTGGTGTCCTCTATTGTCAGCTGGTGTCCTCTATTGTCAGCTGGTGAACTGAATCGCTAAATTGAGAATCGGTCTGAGACAGACCTTCGTCTTCTATTGTCAGCTGACGCATTGAATCAACACGTCGATTGTCACCCTGGGACAGACCGTCGCCTTCTTTCGCCAAGTGGTGGGTTGAGCCACCAAGCTGTTCTATGAATTCTTCACTGGTTACATCTTCTAGCTACGTGTTAAACAAAAAAAAACACATTAATTCAAGTAAAAAAATTAAGGACCATCTCATGGCTTTGCAGGATTAACTTGAAATTAAGTCATTTACAGCCCGTAGGCAACATGTAGAACATGCATAACGCCAATGGTGTACCGACGTTGAGGTTCATGGATATATTCACTTCAAAAGCCAAATTAGATAGATTTGAAAAACGTTGATATACCTGTACAATAGCTTCTGATTTACCCTCTTCAGTCTCTTTGTCGCTAGGTTTTTCAATAGGCACTGAAGGTGACGCGACGTCTAGGGTTGGCAATGATACTTGCAATCCCTCCTCCAGCTTTCTTCTACACTGCGTGCATATTTCTAAAAAGCGAACAAATAGCCATGGTTATCATGATCTACCTATAATAGAACATTAAAATATCTGTGACCGAAAAAAGTCTGTGACTTTGACAAAAGTTATTAGTTTTATTACGTTCGAATTTTTTTCATTTTCTTTTGGCGAGTAATCGTTGTTTTGTACATATAAATAATTTATGAGTGCAATCTGAGAATCAGTAACGGGCTGAGGTTACTCAGTACACGATCTCTTTGCCGTAAGCTGTAGTAGTAAGATAATGATATGGGTAAAACTCACGTGAGCCCACGGGGAGCAGCACTTGGGTCTGTTGGTAGAGCAGTTTGGAATGAGGAAGAGATATCCCTCTATTTCCTGACACTGACTCGCCATGGGATGACCATACACTCGGCGTCGTACAGTTGGTCTTATTTGAACGCCATCTGATGCCAAATTTGTCGCGATGTCTTGGACAGATCGTCAGATCAAGGTGACTTTCGCTGATATCAAAAATGCCTGTAAAACAAACGGTCACTGACTAAAGGCACTAACAAAGGAGCACGAAAATTGAGAGTCTGTGGAAAAAGTGTCGCTTGACCAGCCTCCATTTAACACATTAACGTTATTATTATTATTATTATTATTATTATTATCATTATTGTTATTATTGTTAGTATTCTTATATAATAGATTATAATAGTTAAAAAAAGAAATGTTAAAAACATATCGACAGCGCTGACTAACTGTAAAAACTCGTGACTGGACTCCTCGCAATTTTTCTTCCTTTCAGTTAGGACGAAATTTTTTTCCAAAACAACGTGGGAAGAAAAAAAGAGAAATTTAAACCAACAGACTTTAAGCTTGGCCCTTTTGCCAGTTTTTCGCATTGGAAAATCCATTGCAAATCATCGCCACTTCAAGCCTGCGTTTTGCACCGATGAACAATTTTTGCAGGAAACAAAAAGGCACTTGATCGCGTATAGGTCATTTATCTGCTCTCTTTTGAAGAATTTTAGCGATAGTATTTGCAAATATTTTCAAGCAGCAATAAAGAGAGCTGTTCTTTCATTCTCAAGGTTAACCTCTTCTTCCGTCGTAGCCTGCGTAGCAAGCGTTTGCGAGGCTTTTTCTGCCTGTTCGAGGCATATTTTTGCACCTTTCCTTGGACCTTTACACGCTTAGTTTCTGTCTACGGTTTGAGACGAACAAATTATTTCAAATTAGAAAAAAAAGGGTTTGGGGTTCACCCGGAACTACCTATGTTTATTTTCTTAGAATGCTGGTATTACCAAAATTGGCCACCCTGGCCAAAACTAGTGTGTGTCACGCTAAGGTTTAGTGTAACACACGAGCCACGAAGCTATCACGCGCGTCCCTTCATAATCATCTTGCTGAGCTTCCGGCGTTTTTTTTTTTCGTCAATCACATCTCAATGGAATGGAGTGTCAATAGAATTTTTCAGAAATGCGGTGCTTCAAGAGAAATTTTAGTGTCGCAAGGTCGTTGCGTGATTTCGTTTTGGCGACATTGACCTTTGACATAAGCGACGCACACCCCCAAGTCAATTAGGCTATAGCCGTGACAAGCTCTTTTTCTTATAAAAATTTGATACATTCGTACTTTTACTGTATATATAGGGTATAACTCGCCGAGTAACTTTTTCCTGAAAGATCTCATTCTGACGCCTCATATCCAGCAGGCCAGCTCTTCGCGCAACAAATGGCGGTGCTGGAAATGTGGCGATTGAAATTTGCAATGGCTTTTGCTGTCCTTTGGTGAAACCTGGCTATGCTAATATGAATACTTTATAGGCCTTTTCGCCTAAATCTGAATGCGTTAGAGACATACGTTTACTCAAGCAGGGGAATCCGGCGTAGGAGTAAAAAATTGTTAATTAAGCGGCCAGTCTGTTGTGCGCACGTGGGCACCAACAACATACCTGCTCTTGCCAGTAACAATTTCGCCTCGGAGTCTACAGTTGTGTCCCGAACCTTGTTAGAACGTAGATGTCCGTGTATCGCTTTGGTACATTTGGAGATAATGACGCTCTTGACATTAGCAGGATTGTCCACACTTGGACCGCATTCACCCCCTGCAATCTGCCCGTACTCACACGAGGCTATGTGCAGGTGCTGCTTACACAGCTCTCGTTTTAAGAGCCAAAATTCTGAAAAGTACTTCCACTGGTCCTTCCACTGGTCCTTCCACAGATTAAATTGTACTTTTTCCAGTAAAACAAACAAACAAACAACGACAACAGTCTGATCAGCAATATCGAGTGTATTCTGTAAAGCCCCGGGATTAAAGCTGTTTTCTTTGCTATGTAACCTTGCCGCTTCCGGGATGTTGTTCCGTCGTTTCCTCGGGTGTTTACTAGTATCGAGGTTTACGTGTCAGCCGTCGAAGGACGGTTTCAGTTTCAAAGTTACGCAGCAAAACGCAGTGGTGTAACAAGAAGAGTGTCACGGTGAGATACATTTTAAGTACGAAAGGCTACTGATACCCGCGTGTTTGTTTGATTGTATACATATTCGTTAGAAACTATTTGACAATTTGGCTTACAGGCGACATGCCGGGCTCCATCAGCGATCTCGCTCAGTATACTAAACAATACTGTTCTGCTTGACCAGGAAAGCATTGCACAGGTAAGGAAAATTTCCTAATCATTCGGAAAATCGGCCTTAACTTCATTCTTGATGATGCATTTAACAACTGTAAACGAACTTTGTATGTATACCACGAAACTGTTCACGATTATGTAGAGCGTCAAATTTCACTATTTATTTATATATGCACTTGTCCCATTTTCTTCACAAAGATCACCGTTTCCTTTCGGTGGAGCTGCATGATTCAATCGCCTAGTTTTCTCCGCTTGAAAACATTATAGGAAAGGAAACTTACCGGTATTCCGGCAAAGGAAAATCATATGTTTAGAAAGCCCTTCGTTGAGTTACCATTATTGTGAAAGGTTAAATCAACGCTCGCAGTCCTGAAGTGACCTGTTTTGAAACCGCTCTCAAAATTCGCCGTTTTATTTGTCCCAATTTTTTTTTCACAGATGTTTAATTGAAACTACTGTCTTTCCTCGGAACATAGTCTTGTAGAGTAAAGCCATGTACCAGAGCGCTTTTTTTGACCTTGAATTTAGCCAAAAATTGGGTTGTCGTAACCACCGTTGGAGGGTATAGATTTAAAAATTCCGTCAAAAATTCAAGTTTGCGTTTCATCTAATTTTGACACCACTACAAAGGCGAGGAAATAACTCCTTTTAACTCCCTGGGTTAATTTTTTCTAGAACGCTTTTAATGTGTGAACAGGAGATTACGGAAAAGTCCCGATTTTAGCATTGATTTTGACTGCCGCCATGGGCAAGATACGAAAATATTCACGAAAAAATAAATAAAGATCTAAACGACCCGAAACTTATATTTTTAGAACTAGTTCACCAAGGCCTTTATTCTGGCAAATTTTGGGAAAATCAGTTTTTTCTATCTTGCATACCCTTAGTCGGTTCTTACAGCAAACCGCTCTTAAGAAAACCAGTAAAATACAAATGATAACAAAAGGTTATGGTTCTTACCAAAATTTTTGCCTCTTCCTTTCCCGCCAGCGTCCGAACAAGTAAACAATTCGAATTTATAATCAGGAAGTTCCTCTCCTTGCTTCAATGTCGTGTCGTACGGTGGAAGAATAACTCGCACAAAGCGAGCGGTGTCTGTGAACTGCAAAGCTTTCATCACTGTGACTGTTTGTCTACTGCTCCCGAGATCAACCTTTCAAAACATAACAAAACACAAACATGAAGTAATTGAAAATACCTTTTGTAAGGGTGCCTTGCCACGAGCTTCGGAAACGTTCACTAATCTTCAGAGGTATTATATGTGACGTTCGGAAGTTAACCTTATCATCAAAAGCAAAAATACTACAACAATGACAAGTGGAGAGCTCGTAGTGCGTTTCCTTTAAAGCAGATGAAGACGTTTCGACAACTGTCATTAACAAACCAAAAAAATGTTTTGAAAAACAAGCGTGTCAAAATATAGTTACTATGGAAACATCAAATTCTGTGAACAAGGATAAATCATGTTAAATCAGGTTCCCAGATGATTCCTAGTTCAAAGTTCGGTGACTTTAATTTTGCTATAAATGCTTCAGTCTTAAAAGTCTTAAAAGGCTAAGCCAATTAGAAAAGTTAGAGAAAATTGCAAAAGCGTGTGTTTCCCTACCTTCGTCTTCACTGCACTGTTCTTCTGTTTCCAATCCAAGCCATCTTCACTGAGTGCTAAAGATATTTTTTCTGGTGGAATGACTTCGGCTACTCCTTGAATGGCAGCCTGACAAGAAATTTCAACCCCAACGGTAAAAAGAATTCTGATTAGGTATCAGACCCCGAGTATCAGACCTACACCCCATTTTGAATTTGTGCTCTGAAAAAGGATCGACTCTGTCAAAAACATTCAATTTGAAAGTGGAAATTGGTAGAATCACAATTAAACTCGAGAAAATAAACCAAAACCAAACTAATTGCGAGGTTGTCTTGTACGACGTTAAACGACAACTATACCTTGGGACTTGAAATGGTTTGAAGAGAACAAGAACTAGTGATAAACAGAGTAAACAAAATTCTTACCATTTTTATTTGAACTCTTTTTCTCAAATCCACTTGAATGAAGTGAACAGAAAGCAAATCTGCCCCCAAAGACTTAAGTGGAATCCAGCCCCCAAGGCTGTTTCCAACTCTTGCAATGTATGGCAGAAACTCTACAGCACGGCTGGAAGACGCTGTAATTTGACTGTCCTTCAAACCACCAGTTTGTAAACCGACTGCTTCGAAGCCATCAGAGGCTATAATAACAGTAATATCATACACTTTATTTACTGTCTTACTCCAACCGTAGGTCTTACCCTATCTCAAACTCTGTCCCTAATCCTATCCCTGACCCTAACCTCTCCGGCACACAGCTTTACTTGGGTCGTCGTGGGGCTTCCATATATAAGCTATGGGGGTTTGTGCCACTGTGAGGGGTATCGTTTTCAACCAGCTTAGTCTAGGATAGGGCGTAGAATTCAGGGGCTCAGGAGATTCAAGGCTGACGTCATTATGGAATTTTTCTCAATTTCGAAAACCTGTAGCTGATGTTGATTTTTTTAATCCAATCTTTCTCAAACTTGCCAAGGTTGTTAATTGTAATGTACTTTTTCTGTGAAGGAGCACGTTGTTTGTAACAAATTGATTTATGTGATATTTGGGATTCAATCCCAGGCTCCTTCTCGTCTGTAAAGCGGCGAAATTATCTTGGATGGTTGGTATATATCGGTTGGGGGAAGGGGGATTAAGTTTTGGAAAACAGCTTACGCAAATTTTCAGTTTCTCACACTATCAAGTGTGAGAGGATGAAGAAAATTTCCATGTATGGCTAACCTGGACTAAAGAATGTGATCTGCGTCGTCATTTGAGTTTGGATTGTAGACACAAAACCACATGGTCCTTCCTCTTGGTAACTCAGGCTGACTTTACACGGCGCATCATGAAATGAACCGTCGTCAAAACTGTTTGCTGGGTCCACATGAACTGCAACTTGGAGGACTGCCTGCTCATACGTCATAAGTTTTTTAAACTGTTAAAACACAAAAAAATGAACTCTTCCTTGTCTCAGGATCATTGTAACGTAATAGGGTACGGGCGATCTTGCCGATTTTGCAATTTTTGAGCTTCTTTATCTTTGCTTAGTGGTTAAAACTAAAACATATGCAACATGCAAGGGAAAAACGAAAAAGGGCTATTTCGTTTTCCTTTGAGTTTTCTTCGGCGATTTTTTTTTCGACCGCTTCGTCTTTTCCTCGCCCCGACTCAATCTGCCCTGGGGAATGCGAGGATGTTTCAACAGCTGGCCAAAAGAAAAAGTACACAAGTGGACCTTAACCTAAGACTCACAGCGGTCATCCGCAAAAACCAACGTCCCTTCGGGTCTTTGCGGGCCTTGAAGTTTCAATCAGTTCAAACGTTAACGAGCGCTAAGTTCGCAAGAAAACGATGCATAAACATGTCCCAGCAAACCAAATTTCACGCCGGCAAAACGTGTATATGACAGTACTGTTACTTCATTTTGAACAAATACGCAACGTAAAAAGCTTAAGTTTTCAAAAACGGCGTCATTAAGTTTTGCGGTTAAAGTGAAACTTTCAACATTTGTCTATACTTTCCTTTGTAAAATTATGGCGGGAACTGCGTACGCGTCGTGCGTTTGACCGCTGTGAACCTTAGTATAAGGTAATAATCGGACTAAACTGAGGTGTAAAGAAATACACGCTACCTTCATTGTAATTGACAGTTTCATTTGGTTGTTTCTGGCGTCAGTGACGTCATCAGGGGCGCAGGAACCGTTTGAAGTGAATTGCTCATAAATGACGTAACTTGGAAGGGTAAGCTCTAAGGACACATCGGATGCGTTGTCAATTGATGATTTCTTGTGTGTGACAGTCACAAGAATAGAGGCGGTTTTGCTAAAGGAATAAATAGCTCAGATAGTCATAATACTATCGCGGAGATTAGTATTAATATTAAAATATATTGACGGTAGACGATTTGCCATTTTATTCCACATTAAATTTATCTTCCCATTTTGCAAAATACACCTCGGTAACAGGTCTCATACAATTGGATAGTGCCTCTTCTTACTAACGGCTCCTTATTACAGGCCGTTCGCTTCGTAGGCAGGAGTAATAATAATAATAATAATAATAATAATAATAATAATAATAATAATAATAATAATAATAATAATAATAATAACAGTTTTTATAGACGCATTTTGCAGAGCCCTAATGCGTTTACAAGATAAAAATACCAAAACCTAATTTACATCCTTCAAAAAATAGGTGGGGGTAAACTGGACGGTAATACATAATAAGAGATGAGACGATAGGGGTCCGGAAGGGGTTCCGATAGGGGTCAGGAACGGAAGGGAAGGATAAGGGAGGGCTTGGGGGTGAGGGAGAGGGGGTGAGCAGGCGGAGGATTTTCCATGGGACGGGCTATCCGAATAAAATGATATGAATCAAGGGGACATCGACAGGAAACGGACGGAAAGGCTAAGGTGGGGAAGGAGGTACGAGGATAGGTGGAGGGAGAAGGAACAGAGGATCAGAGGAGGAAATTTTCTAGATGGCGGGAAAAGGGACGGTGTCATCTGTAACAAAAGCCTGATGAGAGACAGGAGTAGAGAGAACGGGGGCGGCAAGGAAGGGAGAAGCAAGAAGTCCTGCCCCCCCCCTCCCTCTCTCTAATCACCCCCCACTTCACTAAAATACTGCAGAGCATGAATTCGAAATGTTTGCAGTAGTTCTATTTTGTGAACTCTTGTCAATTCTTGACGGTTTGCGAAATAATATTTGTGCTATTTAGAAAAATTGCTACTTTCTGAAGCATGAAGGGATTGATTTTCTTAATTGTCATTAAAGGGACTGCTTTCTACTGAGATCGTAGTTATCGGAAAACAACATAGATGATTTCAGTAATTGAAACGGAACTCTATTACAACCTTGCATGGTTGTTTCTGTGGTGATGTAAATTATTCAACGATTGTTGCGGAAAAATATTTGCAGGTAATACGGAATTTTCGGGACATAAGGATGTTCGCAAATATATATCACAAAACTTTAACCCAGCAAAAATTTCATTCTTCAGGAATTTGTTTTTTCATTTTAGATCTGATGATGTTTTGGCGTCATATCGTTTTATGCTTTAATGTTGCATAAACAGAGGAACTGATTACTTGCGGGCCAAATTCGCTCCATTGTGAATTTTTGTTTAGTCCTTTCTAATCCGTCTCATGCTTAAATAATTAATCAAAATTACCTCAGAATTTCACGAATGATAAAATATGTGTAAATCATTATCGATGAAGTAGTTTGAAAACCCCTATTGAAGTTTATGCTGTATAGCCCCGTAGCGTGGCACCTATATACCATAAACGCCAGAGGAAGTTACGAAAATTCTCTGCTTTTGTGGTAAGTTGATCACTCGGTTTGGTGGTCAACGGGACGATTCGAATTATGCTTTATTTTTTTATGTTTTTGAACAGACTGACGAATACTTGTAACTCATAATTTTTTAAATAGCTGCTTGAAACCTCCTAGAAAATATTCTTGCAATCAGTTATTAAAAACTTTATTTATTGCGCACTTATATGAGCTTGCCAGCCGACAGGTCAAATAAAGTGCAACGTTTGTGGAATAATTTGATACGGGGGCTTCAAGTATTTTTCTTGTCTAGTTGTCTTAAAAACTAACTTCAACTTTTGAAAATTTCGTTATTAAGAAACTTCAAATGGATTTCTTTTTTCCTGTGTATTTTCTTTTACTTTTATAAAACAGCTCAGTTTCCATAGGTCATAACATTAACTTGCTCGTTCGCGAGAAGGTACTATTATAAGAAAAAATAAATTCAGATCGAAAATGTTTAAAGTCGTTTGACTGTTATTCATCTTTCCGCTAAAAATTGTGATACGATTAAATGACTAAGAGAAAGCTACAACTCTTACGTAAAGTTAAGATACGCAAGGAAATCAGTTTCCCTTTCCTATGGACACCGCCAGTACTCCATTGATCAGTGTCTCAACTTAGTTTTCTTCTTTTCAGCCCCGTTTTACCTCTGTTTTAATTGAAGCTGATTTGAGTTTCAAAGGCAAAAACAGAAAAAAGGCCAGCAAAATCTTTTTAACTTTTGACCCCTACGTCAAGCTTTTTTTCATTTCTTTTCTCTTTCAGTGTATTCTAGAGTCCTCTAAGGCTACTCAAAATTTGAAGTCTGTGGATGAAATCTATAAGTGTAGAATTTAAATGAGAGCTATCGAAGGGGTGTCACTGTTTATTATGTTGTACAATGTGGTTCAATCCAAATAAAAGCTTTTCATTCGGTAATAGTTCCAGGTGATTTCGTTCATGTTCGCAATTCTTTTTTTGTCACAATGGTAGGGGCCGAAAATCATTATTTGTTTGCAGCCATTCTCATTCTTACCCTGGCAAGATGGGCTCACCGTCCATTTTTGACGCCGTCAGCGCAAGGGACGCTAAACCGCCTTCTCGTCCCAATACCATCACCTGCAATCATTTGACAAAGACAGCAACGTATATACTTGGCACTGGGTAACAATTTGTAGGATTGAGAAAGAAGTTTTAACAGCTATACCGTAAAATCCGGGTAATAAGCCTTTGGGTTATACAACGACGTAAAGGGATTTTGGTTGAAAAGTACAAAATATTGTGGTAGTAAACAGTATATATCAGGAATTCAGTGGATTTAGTGTAACGTTATTAAAAAAAAATTGCCATTCAGATGTCGAAATGATGTCTTAAGTGTTGCCAAAATGGTCTATCACCGGTGGGACTGTGTGGTACATAATTAGAATTGTTGAGGTGGGAAACTTTTGCAACTTATACCACATTAACAGAAAAGAGACTGGGTTTCCACGGTGCTGTTTCGTTTTCGGTTGGGAATTGAAATCCCTGTCAAATTACGTAACTGCTAGAATACCAAATTAGCAAACGTTATATAATATCAAACTTAGGATTGATCAACTGAGTTGATAAGGTAAATTGGCCACCGTAGAGAAAAAACGTTTCGAGCGTTAGCCCTTTGTCAGAGCGAATCCATTCGCTGTGGATTTCCTCTGGCGAAGGGCTAACGCTCGGAACGTCAGCTTTCAATTTCTCTACGGTGGCCAATTTACCTTGCGCAACCCAGTTGATAAATCCAAATTTTTGTTTTTCAATTATCCTCCGACGTAGCACTATAGTTTCTTTAGAAACTGACCTCCTTGGCTATGTAACATTAAAAAAAAACATATATACGGTAAGACTGATCCTAACGGATCACAGTTCACATTCAAAAAAGGGCGACCTTACCCATAAGAGTAGAGAAAAAGCACCTGTGCGTTGACGACAGATCTCCAGGAATTTGACAAATAATTTCATGATATTGTCTTGATGTTGTCTTGAGTTCCTGTCCAACTGAAGACGAATGCGGGAGATGACAACTATCCATTAGTTCAACTCGGTGATTTTTAATGACCAGCTTTAATCACCCTGATTATGATAGATTTTTAACTAATTGAAAGCAGCATGAGCAGTAGTAACATTTCCTTATAAAGAACATTGTTGACCAAGTAAAAGGCTTGGGTGGTCGCTGTATATCATGACTAATCATTTTTTCGAGGTCATCAGTAAACAATAACAGTACTGTCATTGGTTACAAGTCAAACAAGAGAACGGCAGTGTTATGCATCTACAGTCAGTAAACCGGCACTTAGTCTGTTTAAAAAAAGGAAGAAATTCATTGCGTGTGGATCGATGTCGATGAATGAATCTGAGACTAGAAATGAAAGTGCTTATCGTAGTTTTAAAGAGTGGAGTTTGTTAGGAACGCCTTTCAAAATGAGGAGGGGTAGTTTTCCCCTCAGAAGTTTTCGACTGCGTAAATATGTAGATAATGTAACGTGCACCATTACAAGGTGGATAGAAAAATCTCCAAATGAGAAATATCTCTCTCCTGATTAAAGGCAATCAAAACATTGCCTATAATAATTATCTTTAAGAGTGAGACATAATTATGTATACCACGATGTTGCCAAGGCAATTAATAATCTAGGCTGCAGTCTCTTTTCAGTTTAAATACAAAACAATAAAAGCGTTCTCTTTATAAGCCCTAGCTGTTCCAGACCGAAACAGGACATTCAGTTGACTCGTGTTACTCAATGCAAATGTCTGAATATGCCACTTTAATTTTACTACTACTACAGTGCTACTCAACACTTTGATCGGAATGTCGAATCAGCATCACGCAGGGTGATGTTAACAGCCAACTACACCTGTAAAGTACTTAACGTTTTACGAGTTCAACACACAGAATCCTCCAAAACACCCGAAATATTAGACCCACAAAACGAATGAGATTCTACCAGTAAGAAACATGGAAACCATCGTAACCATTGTATTCTTATGAAAACGTCTGCTATTGTGTCACGTGGTGAATGTGAATCTAAGTAATGTTCAACATAAATTGACCTCAAACTAATGGAGACAGGTGTGAGAGGCCTGACGGACTTGATTAACTACATCCGGGATTTAATCACACGTTGCTGACTTTAATAGAGCAAACTAATTGTCAGTCTTGATTGAAATACCTAACAAATGACCACGCCGTATAACTACTGACAACAATTGGAAAACTTCTCTTTAAAAACTGAATTAATCAATTGCAAGCTGGTTTGTGGAAATGCAAAGCTCGGTAGATAACACTAATATATGTGTTTTGGTTTCCAAGCGACTGAATACATGTCTGAATTTACCAATGAAATAATAATTAAAGTCCTACTTGTATTTTCAGACAAAAACTAATTTCCCTAGCTCGGCAATAAATAAAAAACTGATAAATAAATGATACGAAAACCCAGAAAATTTTGAGAACGTTGGACAAGAATTGTGACTGTTAGTTTAAGGCTGGCCAACAGGCTTCCTTGACGAGACTAGTAAAATTGAAATCAAAGTTATAAAAGTGTACATGTTGTTTCGAAATCAGTCAAATAAGACTGTATCTTTTGTGTACTGTTATAAAGTAGAATATATACTAAAGTAGAATACTGTTATAAAGTAGAATAAAAGTAGAATTTGCTGTTTTAAATTGAGCAGGGGAAAACTTTCGGGTTGAGTCAAAAACAGAAGCTTACACGTTTTCTTGCTTCCATTATTGACATTATTATTTAGCGGCTCGTTGCGAAATTTCGGTCCTGGCGATGAAGTTAGAAATCAAGGCTCGCAAAGTTGAAATAATTCGTGTTTTTTCGTGTTGCCGAGGGAGGAAAATAGGAAGCGAAACATTATTTTTATTGGAATGACCTAAAGCGGCCTTCACACGTCAAACGAATGTTGGCCAACGTGTGTTGGCAAATTCAAATTGGTGTGTGTGAACGACATAACAACATGTTTATTATTGGCAAACTGTTGGCGAAAAGTTGGTGAGAATAGAGACAAGCTTTATTTTTCGCCAACAGTTTGCTAACACGTTGTTGTGTCGTTCACACACACCAATTTGAGTTTGCCAACACGAGTTTGCCAAAATTAGTTTGACGTGTGAAGGCCGCTTAAGAGTTTAAAATTTTAAATTTTACACATAGTAAAGTTCTTTCTTGCCTAGCCTGAATTTCAGCCGTCTCCTCTGGTCGCTCACTCCCGAGAGAGACGTCTGAATCAATTAACCGCTAATGCCGTCCAGTGACGTCACTGTCCAAAAACCAGACAGCGGTGTTGATTGGCTGATTCTCAATTATTCGCATGAATTATTTCATTAATTATTCAAAGTGCGAGGAATGTTTACACAGTGGCGGTTGCGGGGATTCCAGTTTGTGCGATGGCTTTCAAAGAAGCAGTATCGAATCTTGGGTTAACTAAGTTATACCCCGAACGGGTAAACGCTCTCTTTCACTTCCTGTCGAGGGAAAATGTTTTCGTTAATGTTCCGACGAGCTATGGGAAATCTATAATTTTCCAGATTGCACCACTTGTTGCAAGTGAACTCTCCAAATCGCGTACACAATTTGAAGCACACTGTATCGTTATTGTTATTTCTCCCTTGGTTGCTCTCATGAATGACCAAGTGGGATGTAGAAATCCTGTTCTGTGTAGAAAGCCACGTTTTTGCGAAGGCGGAGAAGAGTTTGAAAGCAAGTGAAGAATATTTTTAGCAATTCCTGAAATTGTGCAGTATTATTAAATTCGATGTTTTATCGAGGATTCTTCTATTTTGTTGTATTTATTTTATTGAATCATCAATCGATTCAGAAAGAAAACACACCATTTTAACGTTGGAACCTTAATGAACACTCGACCGTCGGTAAAGTGGGATTTGGAAAACTTATAGTGGAGAAATCCTGTTTTGTGTAGGAAGCCACGTTTCAGACGAAGGCGGCGAAGAGTTTGAAAGCAGGTGAAGAAAGCGCTTTGCACGATGAAGCGAGGATTGAACGCGATTCGTTTTTTGAGGTAAAGCAATTCTTATTTGAGTAAACGCTTTTTTAAGCAAAGCAGGTCTCTTCTGAGTCAAATATTACCTAAAAATAATTGTTGTACTTCGTTCTCCGTTCTTTCATTCATGACGAAGATTTAGGGGAAAAACCTACTCGTCAGCTCTGTGTCACGCACGGGCACTTGTCCGACACGCGTTTCGCCAACGACCAAGATATTTGTGTTTAATTCACTTTTGGCCGTTAAACCACTGCATGTGCTTTACCCGCAGCACTTCACTTTCCAATGGAAACCACTAGTTTAATAGTTGCGATGGAAAACATAACACAGAAGCAAAACAAAAGGGCTTGATCCTTGCCATCGAGCGACAGGCGTGCGTCTATCATCGACTCGAGGGCTGCAAAAGCTAAATTTTTCGCGGGAACAGAAATAATTCGCATAAATTAACATGGATTCGCCGTGACGTCACTGGACGGCATTAGCGGCTCATTGATTCAGACGTCTCTCTCGGGAGTGAGCGACCAGAGGAGACGGCTGAAATTCAGGCTATTTCTTGCCTTCATACTTTTCAGTTCCACACAAACGTTCGCAAAAGGCTTCGAGAGTTGTTGGGGACCCTGGGAACTAGGATTGCGTGCGTTTCAGTGACGTCATGCATGAATGGCGAGTTGTCCGCGAGAGACTGGGCGTAAAGCAGCGTTTGGAAAATGGAACAGACACGACAAGAGCATGAAAGACAATTAGGAAGACCTTCCGCATGAAAACAAATCGAAGATTTGATCAGTTGGATGCTACGTTTGGTAACTTGAATCACATGTAATAGTACTTTTCTTATCTTAGCTCAAGGTATCGTGAAGCGGCTTTAATTTCAGCCGTTAAGGTTGTTACAGTACAGTTCAAGTCTTCCGTTGCCGACGCTTTATTGGAAACCAAAAATGCTTCCTATGTACGGAGCGAATTATATGCATCGGCCTCCTGAAAGACCAGGTACTACAGGGCAACTGAACAACGAATCAAGACAACTGGAGTTTAATCAAGCTATGAATGATTTTAAAAACATGTTTCCAACTCTTGATCGTGACGTGATAGAAGCTGTTTTACGTGCTAACAATGGGTTAGTGGATGCAACTATCGACCAACTTTTATCAATGGGAGTTGACATGGAGGGCAATGTGCCAGCCTCGACTGGTTCCGAGCGCCCTCCTTTGCCTTCATACAGTGCTGTAAATCAGTCAGAACCGCCCCCAGCTTACACACCGAGGGACAACAAATCTTCGAAGTCTAGTCCACCGTCTCGGCCTCTTCCTGCTCGACCATACTCTGCTTGGAATCCACCATTACTGGGCAAATTGCCGGACGATTTCTTACGTCTTGGCCCTTCGACGACTGCGGTCACATCTCCTCGCGGGATTGGAGATAGCATGGATGATAAAGAACTAGAGCAATTTTTAGAAGACGAGAAATTGGCCATGGTTCTGCAAAACGAGGAGTTTATGCGTGAGCTTAGACACAATAAAGATTTCATGTTGTCCCTGGAGAAAGGTTTGTGGTTCCGGATTTTTAAATCAGTGCATGTTCTCATTCACGATACGTTATCAAAAAACTTAGTTAACTTTATTTTGCCTCGTGTTCTGTACCCGGTCTTTAGAAAATTCATGAGGTTATTTTAAGTTTAGAAATTTCGAATTCTCCATTTTTTCATGTGTTTATACAATGCAAATACATGTATAGAATCTTTAAATAGGTAAGCTTAATAATATTCACACCATAGATCTAACTGATAACAATAAATTTTTCTACATTAAATATTAAAGTTAAGCTTATTCAATTTGGTCTCTTTACTTAATTTCTCCTCTAAAGTTTGGAGGAGTGAATTCAGATAGCTTGTACTTGTGCAAATTGGTAACTTTTATTCATGCATTTGTGCCGAGTTGTGTGGATCTGCAATTTTCTTGAGGTTGGAGTGGTGTCATACAAAACATTCATAAGACAATACACTTAACTGCAATATTATTAACAAACATGGGTTATTGCAAAGCTAGTAACAATTATTGTGAGATTGTATTAGGGCCGATTAAGACGGTACAGTTTTTGCCTTGGCAACTGTTGTATGTGACTTGCTCACGTCATGTCTGCAACACGCATCGTGTCATCAAAATCAGATGTACAGCATCTTCACGACAGTTGCACACTGCGTGAAAAATGTAGGATGTAGGATTTTGAAACATGTTTTAAAACCTTACGACAATTGTAACCACAGACAAAGTGTTAGAATAATGAGTTGTTTACGATCTTTGCACGACACGAGCCGTGGCTTTGGCACCAAACCAAAGTTCTCACTCTGGCCAATCACATCAGTCCCAAAAAACAAGAAACCAAATGGAACTCAAAGCAAATACAAGTACAGCTGTAATTGGTTCTAAGGAAGGGAAATGGCTGTGAGCAAGTCTAGCTTGTGTTGTTTTGCATCTAATATTAGTTGAGAAAGTGTGGAGGGGCAGTGGACACCTCCCTTAATTAGATAGACACCTTTCTAAATTGGACACCTTTCTAAGATGGGTGCCTTTCTAGGATGGACATGCGTATAAGATGGTTACTTTCCTAAGATGAGACAACACGCAGTTGTCGTACCACATTGACTGCAGCAGTGGCACTCTATTTGTCTCGTTCCTCAAGATTAGTCCATGTGCTTCATGTTGGTTTTGCACTGTGCAATGATGTGAGAGCTTCACCAGCTCACTTGCCGTACTTGTGCGCTTGCTAATCGGTCTTACAGAAAATAGAAAATGGTTGTGAACAGGCTACTTTCTTCTTAGTAAATGTTTCAGAGGCCAAGCACACCATTTAATTTAGAAATGTTGTCAAGTGTTGCACCATCTTTCGTGGCCTCTATTTAAGATGACTTTTATGTACTCAATTTATTTATACCAGTGTTTGTTTTTCTCCCTTCAACAGACAGGCAAAGAAATACCACAACTATAGCCAAGAATACACTAGGTCAGTTTTATTTGCCGAACATTCATTTTCCTATTTCTGTGAAAATTTTACAAAATTGTTTATTTTATTACTTCTATTCCTATAGCTCCAGTAGAAAGGACAACCAGTGATAATCCAACTGTCTCTGCACCAGCATCTAGTAGTAGTAGTAGTCATAGTGAACACTCATCGCCACCTTCAGCAACACCAGTGAGCGCTGAACCTGTTGCTGGGGCAGTGGGCGGTCACCCAGCTAGTCCCACTCATGATGATGCTGTCCTCAGGGAAAAGCTGAGGCACATGGGAAAGAGTAAGTGCTGTTCCCTAATTTGTTTTAAATTGTTGAGTGCAGCATGATAGAATTACAGTGAAACCTGTATTTTAGCAGACGCCCATGGCACCCTTGTTGGTGTCCTCTTAATACAGGTTCTGACAAATTGCAAAACAATAGTTAATTATTGACCTCTTATATCTCCACCTTTATACCTGCATACATGTACTTGACATGCTTTATTGCAAACCTTTCGCAACTGGCCGTTCTGAGTAGAATTGCTAAAAAAGTACCTGGAAATGACGCTCTTCAAAGGAAATAGCAATGCCATAATGTCATTTTAATACTTTCTAGAAACACTTGAAGTGTCCACTTACAGTCAACGCAGTTCACGCATGAACGCTCAACTTCAAATATTCATTGATTAGTTCATTCTTTGATTTCATTCAAAAAATTTAGCGATTCTTTGAAACTTGGATTCTATATTCGAAACACTATAATTTTAGTTATTCGAAATTTTTTTTGCTACATCGTAATAATAATTCAAACTTTCCGAACAGAACTGAAAAGTTAGTTTTTTTTAGCTCAATTTCCCGGTATGTCACGCGTGTTATTTTTATTGTTTTCAAGCCGGTGCAAAAATAACCCGTAAAGAGAAAATCCAATAGAAAGAAAATCCAAAGGAGTCTCTAATTAACCAGGCAACTTATTCTTTGGCTGGAAGTTTCGTGGCTTAATCGGAAACCCGCAGAAAATATAAACAACAGCCGCCACAATTTTAAACCTGTAACGGTTTTCGCCGCGGTGTGTCGCGGTCTACATGATCGGAACATGAAAGTTCAGGTTTCCTAACTCCAAATGGCAAGAAATTTGCTTGGGAGCTTTTAGGATCCTGGTAAACCTTTGCCTTCTAATGCAAGGAACGAGTAAACCTTTGCCTTTTAATGCAAGGAACAAAATCGTTAACCTTTTCAATGCTGGATTGGGGTTGTCATGATCAGATATTCCACGGAACATGAAAGTGCCAAAAGGAGCTGTTCACAAAATCGTCCGACACTATTCAGTCCACGCGACGACTCAACCATTTTCTTGTTTTCTTGTGGAGGTTAAGATCCTTGATAACGGATGACATCCCTGAAGTAATTGATTAGCACTTCTTCCGAGTGCGCCATGTAGACGATTTCTGATGTTACGTGTGACCTTTTGAAGAATCGATTTCGTTCATCGAAAAAAAGGCGTAATCTTTCAATCTACCTACAAGAATACGTTTATCCAATTAAAGAAAGGAATGCGCACGTGAAGAATGCAATGTTCATTAAATGACCGTTCATGCGTGAAGCGCGTTGACTGTAATGCATGTTTCTCAGAACAAATGGCTTGATTTTGGTGTCTGTGTCCGCTTAAGGAGGCTCGCAACAGTTTTTTTGGCCTTGGAGTGTATCTTTTGAAATCAAAATTTCGCATAGAAGGTAAACCTCGATTGCCTTGATACTACACCACCTTTTCAACATATGACCAAAGTTTATTTTTTCATTGGTTTCCAAGCAACAGCCATCACTATAGCAATGGTAATGGACAGCCCCTCATTTTAAATAATGTCGAATATCTCGAAAACTAGTCAGACACTTTATGACGAAACTTGAACTATTTGAATTACTCAACCTACACAACTTGTAGGCACAATTAGAGAAAAATCTGTAAGACCGTTTTCAAGTAAATCATGATTCATTTTTTACGGGCTGGTTTTGGTCATTCCTGCAATTTTCTCCAATATTTCAATAAAGTTAAAACTGTAAGGCCAGTTTAGAAATATTTCGATTTATGCAAATTACGAACTTTTTGACTGATTTATGCTGCATGTGAGCAGTTTTTGAATATAAATATCTTAAAATTGCAGCCACCTAGGAAGCTCAATGTACACTAAGAATGTTTTGCTATCATAAAAGATCTTTCAACTGAAAAGAGAAAGTGTTAAGTTTTATCTTTGTTGAAATATTGGAGAAAATTGCAGGAATGACCAAAATCAGCCCGTAAAAAATGAATCATGATTTACTTGAAAATGGTCTTACAGATTTTTCTCTAATTGTGCCTACAAGTTGTGTAGGTTGAGTAGTTCAAATAGTTCAAGTTTCGTCATAAAGTGTCTGACTAGTTTTCGAGATATTCAACATTATTAAAATGAGGGGCTGTCCATTACCATTTCTATAGTGACGGCTGTTGCTAGGAAACCAATGAAAAAATAAACTTTGGTCATATGTTGAAAAGGTGGTGTAGTATCAAAGAAATCGAAGTTTATCTTCTATGCGAAATTTTGATTTCAAAAGATACACTCCAAGGCCAAAAAAACTGTTGCGAGCCTCCTTAATAGAGGTGTCTGCTGAATACAGGCTCATTTTTAAAAAAAATAAACATGGGAAGAAAATTTAGGGATTATGGTGGTGTCTACTTAATAGGGGGTCTGCTTAATACAGGTTTCACTGTACCACAATTAAAAGTGCTGGCATGGGGCATACATATTTGTGTCAACGCTGCATGGTGAAGCTGAAATTGCCTCAGTTACATTGAACTGTACAGTGTAGGTCTTTCTTCTTGTTTGCTCATATTTTCCTTCCTTTTTTCTTGTGTACTACAATGTTTTTGAGAAACATCTTCCTGTACTTTGTCGCTAGTTTGGCTTCCAGTTTCAAGAAAATTTCCTTGTTATGGACAGGTTTTTTTAATTACACAGCCACGGCTGTGGTAAATTACCTTGTATAAACCAGTGTTTTTCAGAAAATAAATCAAAAGAAGCTTAGTTAATGAGAACAAAGAGGGGCAGTAGAGTAGGACATGTTGTACTGGAAAAATACCTGCCCTTATTCATTAAATTTTCACTACAGTGATTGCCAGACCTGGAAAAAGGGGCAGTTTGTGTTGTAGCAAACATGGAAAATTTGACATCAAAGGCAGACTGAGTTTGAATTTTGCTGCTAGCCTTTCAGCGTTTAGGTACCAGTCTGCAGAGCCAGTTTTCTGGTTTCACAAACTGGTACCAACTGGGGTCTTCAAATAACTGGTAAGATCGTGCTGGCAGGACATAAGGAATCTCAGCAGGGATGTTTGATGAGTTGGGCTGGGGGGCTGCTATATGTCAGTGATGTTGCACAGAAAATAGCTTTAAGTCTAGTCATGTTATCATTCACATTACTAATTTTTGATTATTTTGGCTTGTGGCTTCAAAATTGTTCTGCAACAAATTTTAAACCAAATTCTCAACTCACAAAAGCACAAAAACTACAATGTAGCTTAAGTAAAGTTCAATATGTCTTGGGCTCCCTTGTAGTAGATTATGAATACTTTTTTAGCCTGCGTAGCAAGTGTTTCCATAGGGCTTTCTGTAAGTTTAAACTTGAGGAAAGCCCTGCGAAAACGCTTGCTATGCAGGCTAATACTTTTTTGTCTTATGCCCATATTATTTTTTGCATGACAAATGTCATTTAACTTAAAACAGTAGAATTTACCTTGCAGAAAGAAAAACCCGTTCATTTCACATTTTGTTGCCTGTATACCATGCGCATCTCTAAAATAATGAAGTTCATATCATTCTTGTTCACTTGCTTTGGTTTTTAGGTACAAGAAAGAAGTTTGACAAGCTGGCAAAAATGTTCCACAGAAAGAATGTGAATCGAGCAAAGTATCCTTTTTGTGCTGGCATCATTTCCACTTATGCTTATATTTACAAACAATTTTTTATCTGAATTTAACTTTGCTCCTTTGAAAAGTTGTAAAGCATCCTTAGCCAAGAAGGAATACTGTTTATTAATTATTGAATATATTCAATCCTTGACTGGTCAGTATCATTGCTACTGGTTCTGCGGCATCAACTGCCAATCTCCTGGATGGTTATAATGATGACGATGATGATGGTGTGTTCATTGTACTTCCTTTTGTTGTCATTTACAAAACGTGCATGTAGTGTTCCTAAGTTTGCCATCTTAAGTCAGTGTCTGTTTGTGATTTATTGTGACCATTCTTCTCAATTTACAGATGAAATTCTTAATGCCATGGGTTCTGCCAGACTGGAAATTATGGATGAGAGAGATGAGGACAAAGAAAGAGAGACGCCTCCTCAAAAGACAGTCACACAGTCAAAGGTGCATTTCAAATATCTTACTCAGTGAGCAAATTTTCGAGACAAGGCTGAAATGTGCTCTCTTCTTTTCTTTTTGACAAGGTTTGTCCAAAATATTGGCAAAAAGAAACACATTTCCTCCAGATATTAACACTTGTTAAACCACAGACAAATGTTTTAACATTTTCCTCCTCCCCCATTCAGTGGTGGTGCAGCCTTCACTCATAAGTTGAGCATGTTACTTGCATGCATCCTTCACAAACATTAGAAACAGCAGTTTGACAGCCCGTGTTGTGTCCCATGCTAGGCTAATGACAATGTCCAGTGCTGTCCAACCCCCCTCTTCCCTCCCCCCCCCCCCCCCGCCATGTGATGCAGTTGCCTGTTTTGGTACTGAGAGCAAGTACTAAGCTTTCAAGATGAAGCCACCTTCTTTCTGATCTTATTAGAGGGTGCAAGTCCTGTAGGTGTACTCTTACTCGATGGTGAATCATACAATGAAAATGAGTGACATGCATTAAAATGTGGGGGGAGGGAGGATTTGGGGACAATTAGGAAGGGATGTTGCCAACCCTCGGTCGCGTTTAGTAATCGGTTTCTGTACTTTTTCCAAGTCCGCAAAGGGGGTTTGTCAGACAAGGTATTCAACAAATTACAGCATTTAATGATTTTTCAGTAACGAGTTTTCAGCTGAGTACGAGACTGACTTCCATGTAACATGTTTTCTACCATGGTCAGAAATGGGCAAGGAGGATCAATATTATTTGCAAATCCAAAGACTTAAATCTAGTTGTTCCAATTTCTTTTTTAGGCACCTGAAACAGATCAGAAGAAGCCTGGTAGTGTTGAGCCAATTGTCTTTTTTTCTGAAGATAACGAGTTTGAATATAAAGAAGAAAAGTAGCAGATTTATAAAGAATACTTTGTTGTAGTATATTCATTAGAAGGGTTGCATGAAAGTATGGGTTTGTATAAAGGTACAAGTAAGCTGTCACTGGAGTCCACATCGCAGACCTAAGAGTTAATAGGGGGCATGATGTCAGGAACTCATGAGGAGTGTGCTTGACAGGAGGTTGACAGCGCCTGTGTTGAAGGCCCCATTAAATATCTCTTCTCTCTGGCATGACTTTCCCACATTTGTTGCCAAAAACTCGTGCCTTGTATTTAACTGCTGCATCTGCTATGTGGGCTCCTGTCGGTACTCTTTACGCTCTGGTGTAGGTAGGTAACATCTTTATCCCTTTGTGTTTCTCAAGAGTAAGAATGTCTCTAAACCTTGTAACTGCTGATAAATTCAGTACATAGAGGATGAAGATTCATTACAAGGTCTACATGTACTTTGATACTATTCTCCACCAGCATATATCAGAGGAAGTTTTCGTCCTTGAAGATTGTAACATCCATGAAGAACAATTTTTCCATGAAAACAAGTCATACAAGCTTGTGGCCAATGAGGCCCACAGTGCTATGAGTTCATGGGTGACGAGATTGAGCGAAATAATTGTTTTATTACCTAGACAGTCTACATGTAAGACCATGATAAATGTTGTTAAGTTACAAAAAGAGGCTTTTCTGTTAGAACGGTTTTAAACTGATGTCCTAAAACCGAAACCAATTTTAAATCACAAATCACAGCAGATGCAAACAACGCAATGAACCAATCAGAACTAAAAGCAAATACACGTAACAGGTGCGGCCAACTTTCGACTGGGTTTAGTTTTACTTTTGATTGGTTGAGAAAATGGCAAGGGTTGCTTTTACCAATGACGTGGCACGGTACACATGCAATACAAGACAAGCAAATGTAAATTACTTTGGACACAATTTAAAACTGTTTTAAAGTGAGCAACTCTTCCCACCTTTATTATTATTCTTCGCATGGCTCTCTACTGGCAGGATGCCAATAAGTAAGGAGCCATTCAGAGCGTGTGCTTGCTTACATCCAGGGGCTGTCTGTTAATAATTTAATAATAAATAATGTATGTCACAATGAATGAAATCTAAATAGAGTTGTGAATTTTCTAACTTCTGCACGTTTAGTGCATCTTTTCTAGTTAGCCTGTATCCTCTGAAAGGGTGAGGCTAAAAAGTTACATTCGGTCGAGACATTATTTTGGTGCTTCCCAGGATGGTGGGGCCTGGGGTGAGGGAGGGCTGATTAGGGTTCTATCCTAACGGCAAAGGCTAAATATCTTTTTTTACGTGTTTGATCTGAAACAGGGTATAGATTTGGACCATTTTGCTTTGAAATAAGGAATGTTACCTATCGGTCTGAAATAATTAACAGATGTTTGCAGAAGAGGACTGAAGGGGGTAAGGGATAAGAATATAAGATCTCAAATGATACAAGGAGATAGGATTGAAGTTAAAGGAACTATGTCACGGCGTTTTCATTCATTTTTCTGATCTGACAAAATTATTTTCTCATTAACGGAAACCTCAAAATAATAGTTTCCTAAGTTAGAAAAACACCAAAGAAGTAATAATTAACCAAAACTAAACAAGGATGGTTACGACTGAGGGAGATTAAGACGGATTACGAATGACAAACTTGAAAAAACTTGCCAGCTTTTTCAAGTTGCGTTATCCGTGACGTAGCTCCTTTAAGAGGTGTGGGCAGCACACCTGTACCCACAGTTCCCTGGGTCCAGATGCTTATCTCTGAAACTAAGGGTCTAACAGTATGTTTTACTGCTCCCCCCTTACAGGGGATATTATCCCATCACAGGGTTCAGTTGAATTCAGCTCATCTCAGCTGCAAGTTTCCACTTGAAAGCATATCGCTTGAACAAATTATGCCCAGAACGTTATAGATATAACACTGTTTTTGTACAATCGTTTAATAAGTTGAATGTACATCTAGCATTATATTATTCTTCATGAGACCGAAACCTTATTGGTGTTCTCTGGACTGAAGACTGATAGAAGTTTACTTGTCTAATATACCATTGGCAAGAAGCTTATAAATTTATATAGTAAGGTTGTATACCTAATAGATTTGTTATTAGGTACTGTATAAGGCGTACTTTAATCCTTAGCATTCAAACTCCTATTTAAACAAGTCTAAACTGTGTAACAGTACTTTCCTGTGGTACTGTTTGGCATGCTTCACAGCGTGTGTAGCCATCTGGCTTTGAAGTGTGTGAATAGAATCTTAAAATTGAAAACTCAGATGAAAACTGTCAAGTAGTACTTTTGTGTAGCGCTGATAGTTTTCAAAATGCTTTCCAACACAAATTGAATGAAAAAGCATCGACGTTGGTCACACCGAAAGTGAAAGGGTTTATTAAAAAGGTGAATATGAATTACGAAATATTGTATCTGGTATATAGACTGATGAAATAAATATTGATTTCTTTTGTACTAGCCTCGTCAATGATTAATTTTTAAAAAGTAACTGCTGAAAGAAATTTTACAAAACAAACAAAAAATCAGAAGCACCACTTACGTTTGAGTACTGGTAAAAGAAAATAAGCTTGGGCGTGTCCGCGCGTAAACTGTCGCCAGAGAACGCCACTGTTATCCATATTATCTTAAACCAATTGTACTGCTCTTCGTCAGCTTCATTTTTCCTCCACTGCTTGCCTCCACGTTTCCTCAGGTCAGCCCCGTCCTGTTTTACCAGTTAAGAGGCCATTGCAGTCCACTAATAGAGTATCCATGCAACAGTGGCATTCTGCAGATGTGGCCAATCGGCAACATACAAAGTTTCACTTATCGGAAACAGGTTGAAGACTTCGTCTCTACACTCGAATCTTCGTTCTGAGACTCTTTTGGCTTGCCTTGTAATGATTTTTAGCGGTTCATAATGTTAAGTATATTTGGGAGCCTCCGCTCGGCGCCACTTTAGCAAAAAGTTACTTCATTTACTTCCCTTACCTCGTCCTAAATCAGTGGGGGTTGTTGCAGTCGTTTTCTCGCGTTCTACACACGATACGCTGGTTTGTTTAATATCATCTACACGGTGACAGAAACGCCCAACCTCATCCCCAGGGCCTTCTCCTCATTCAAAATGGCGGTCGGAGAAACCCCTGGCCAAGGCTGCTAAATGGCTCCAAAAATTCGTGAGGATTTTGTCACGTAAAACACGATAAAATGTCTTCGTTTTGTTTGAACAACGGTTTCAGATTGCAAAAAACAAACAGGGCTGCCAGACGCTGGAAACAACGTCCGAAAAAGCCATTTCATCATGTGTCACGTGACAAAATACCCCACGGTTCTTAGAGTATTTCAGCAGCCTCTCCGACCACCATTTTGAATGATGAGGAGAAGGCCCTGGGGACGAGGTTGAGAAACGCCTGACCTGGGGGATTGAGTGCATCGTCTAGTTTGTGAAGAAGCGTTGAAAGAGTGGAGGACGTGGTACGTGAAGCCCTGGACGACGTACGTACTTAAGGCGTACACTCCTTGACCATCGAAATCAACTTCCCTAGATTCACCCATTTTTAAACGATGACGTCATGTTAATGACGTCAATGGTTGAAACTTCAAACCCAAGGAGGAAATAAAGGTCCATCCATGATGCTTTGCGTGAAATTCAATAAGTTCGTTCCTGACAGTTTGCGAAACGGCTGTTCTCGGCGCGTAAAATTGTAGGATTTTGCTTGGGTTTTTCTCATTCTTCAAGGTCGATATTGGCCAGTCTGTTGTCTTGCATTTGTTTTTGGTTACTTAAAGTTCACATAGCCGTAGAAGTTCTAAATACATTTGTGGTCTGTGCAATTTTTGTAAGCCTTTCTTTAGGAGCCATTTGGCGTGAAGACGCCATCGTTTACGTATTGTCCTTCGACAAAGGTATGTTAAATTCCATTTCTTTTGTAATTTAATGGATACATTAGCCTTTTGAAGAGTCTAACCTCTGCTTTAAAGGATAAAGAACGGTAGCAATCGCAATGTACTCTAATGTACTCACGTTTCCAATAGTAAGCACCAAATTAAAATTACTCAAAAATTGGCGCCAACAGTCATTTTCCTCGACCAGTGTCACAGCAGCGAGACGCTTGTGATTGCTAGGCCTCGCAAGGTTACAGCACCTATCGGCAGCTGTTCGCTTCCATGGCACTTTTTTTTTATCTGTAATAAGGTTCTTGTGATACTGTATTCTCCATATCGTTGAAAATGTGGGCTTATTTCCACTTAAATGAGGTAATGTTTGCAATTTGTATGATTGATTTGTGACCTTCCTGCTTCTTTGTTCCAGATGTCGTGGGTCAGGTCTTCCAGCATTGACTCGATGCTGTCCACCAGGAAATCCACGTACTCCACTGACAGACTAAGTAATATTGAATGCAACCACTTCTGGTTAGCTGATTTTAAGTCCTTGTTTGTTGATAGCACGTGAATTCTGCCGTGTTCCACTCCGGTAACTTCTTCAGTAATCCAGACAAATTTGTACCTACACACAGTGTTGTAAACCTCTCATATAAATAATATTTTCTCTTTGTATTCTCAACCGATTTCTACGTTTACTTTATTACGCCATTTGAAAGGCACGATAATGTAGATTCTACTGTATACAATGATTTGAAGTTGAAGGGATGTTAAACGACCCAAATTTTATGGCGTGTTTGACTAAGTTGGTGTCGGCTTGTAAAGCGATCCAAACAACACCTTTGCGGTACTTATATAGTTCTATAAACCTCTCACATAAATAATTTTTTTTCTCCTTCTATTCTCAACTGATTCCTACGTTTAATACGCCATTTGAAAGCTAAGTAAATGTAGATTCCACTGTACGCATTTAAGTTTTGTTTGTTCAGGAAATTTGTACAACATTAAAATTGCGACAATGCAAAAAAGAAAAAGTTATCGGTTCTGCACGCACTGCGTGCCTATGTTA